>CM017563.1:17611459-17621211 GCA_007844125.1 Sinonovacula constricta
TCAGTAAGCTCATTATATTAAAATAGACCATATACGTGTACCTACTCAAAAGGAAGATGACACAAGACAATTAAAACTGTTTTGAGTTTTAGCCCTTTTAACAAACAATCAACTACATTACATTTCATCTTTCTGTACCATCCTCATACAAATAAGAGTACGTTACTTATATAATTACTCACATATCCGTGTAACAGGATTTCGGAAATGGAAGTCAATATCCTTGACGTAACAAAGATATAGAGGATACAAGGTCAAGGTCAGTGTCGAATACAAAAAAAAGTTATCACACGAGGCTGAGTCAAATCTAAATAGCAATGCTTGCCGAGTCGTTCCGAGTGTGATAACATTTTCTTTGTTCTACACCAACCTAGTATTCTCTTTGTCCTACCATCTGTATTGCAGAAAGATTGTGATACATCTAAGACGCCGCGAAAAGCATGCGCTTTAACAAGATTTATGACAATCCTGGGAACTAAACACTCTCTTAAACTGTCGATTCATTACATTAATATATGGTGTAACGAACAGTGACTCTGATGGGAACTAGACTATCTACTACTTTGCTTTCTTCCTTGTTGCCTGCTACATCTGTTATTACAAGCTGCATTGTTAACCTGGCGCACTCGGTTACTTTTCTTAAACTAGGTCTCGCCAAACGGCAGCGAATTCCTATTAATGCCTACTACCTTTTTATAATTGCAATCTACAGTTAATTATTGCAAGCTACACGGTTAAAAATGGGAATACTCAGTTCTTTTCTCTGAAAAAGGTCTCACATAACTGTTACAATTTCCTGTTATTGCCTGCTACACATCTTCCCAGTAAAAAGATACATTCCATAAGAGGTGTTGTTTATGTTTAGATCTATTTTGTTTTCCGACAATGGAATTCGCGTTCGAGTTTGGGCGTTATGTTGTTTTCTGTTATTATTATTAAAAAACAACTGAATTATAAACCGACATAATTTAATTTAATAATATTAAATTAACTCATCCTTATACCAGTTATATTTTACAGGCTTATTTTTATAAGTGTTGTCTAATTTCAAATTCCTAACCGACATTTAACTTGTACTCATCTTGGGTCACGTGACTTAAAGGTGGTATCCCACAGTTTGGATCAAAAATATGTTCAGTATACATCCTAGTAAACCATTGTTATCGGAACAGATCTCATGTTTAGTGATATCCTACACCTGTCCGAAAAGTGTACCATAACTCCAGAATCGTCATTACAGACATGTATTTCCTATCTGAGCCACGCTGCACAGTTAGCTATTTTTAAACCAAGAAAGCCATGCGACCACTAATGTTTTTAGTTCATCCACGTCATCCGCTGTGACGTCGATGTCTATTTTCAGCAGAAATCCCAATCGTTCTTATTTACAGATAGTGTTACATATATAAAATGTAGACAAACTGTCGGATACCACTTTAAAAGTACACTGGCCCTGTGACGGAGGTAAATGCAATAAACGGACAGTGTGAGAGTTAGGAAATACCTGCCTGACTGAGTGTCTACACGCTGGATTGGACTCGAGCCAAACCATTTAAGGGTGAATTGTCACATTACAAAGTCACTTTCCATGTGACACGACATGTAACATAGAATTAGTTATGTCCAACTCCCCTTTTGCTTTGATCTATAAGTATACTATACTTCCTACTGCGCTACTGCGCCTGCTTCACAGTAAGGGGAGGGGGTGGGTGGGGGGGTGCAGATCATCATACCATCATTTAAACACGCGGTGATTTGTCGAGTCTTTTTACTATTATAAGGGTATTATGTTTCCCTTTTTCACACACATGTAGGACACCAATAAACAGCATTTCGTTGGATATTTTCAGGTAAAAACAGTTTATTTGGTTGTTGGAGAAAAAAAATGGCCCAAACTGTCGGATACCACCTTTAGTGAAAAGTTATTTCAAAAGAAAGTGGTCATTGTACATTGTAATGACGAGTAGAGTGTAATGAATAAATGTAGGACATCAGTAAACAGAATTTCCACAATAATTAAGTTAGTTGTTTGAGAAAATAAATGGACCATAACATCGGATACCACCTTTAATGTGTGAACAATGGTAATAAAAACAATACCCCAAATAATAAAGCGCTAAGACATACAGTTAGTTTTTTCGTCCTCACGTGATTATTTCAACGGTGAAATTTTCTTTTTACATGATTTTTATTATCTGTTTATGTAACGTAAATATATATTTTTTTAATTTTATGACTAAAATATATCATTCTCTTGTAAAAACGCCAAAAGCAAGTGGCGAAATAACCTTTAGAAACGCATACTTAGAAGATAAAACACATACAGGTGTTCAAATGTTATATATAACTTTAGGAGTTTATATCCATTGTTGTTAGTGTTAGGTGACAATAACATTTCATGCTCGTTAATTGTGAATATAATACAATAATACAATACAAAATACGTAGAGGGGATCATAAAACATCCAATATTCAAAATAAGACTTCTGATTGGCTAACAGCTTGTGCGTGTTTCCCCATGCGTTTTTTTTTAAAGCCACAATTCACAGTTACTATATCCATTCAATTCTATTGACCCAACGAGCCCGGCCTTGGTGCTGAATAAACGTTAAAAGTTTAAATACGTTTTACGCCCAGTTATTGTATGGCATTGGTAATCAGGAAGTTGCATTGGCCTAGAGAGGAGGGGGATCTTTCCTAAAATAAACTATCGAGGAAGATATGCTGTACATTAGACCATGCAATCTTTAACTGGGCATTCAAGTGTCTTTCAATACAATGCAACTGCTGAGGGAAAGAAGTTAGAGGCATTGAATGGAATGTGGCCTTACCTTTCTTCTCGCTGTGATCTAAATGGCAGGTAAATGGGTTGGGAGAAGAAAGTGTGGTGGGTGGAGGGGAGGGGGACACAGCATCAGGGCACTTCAGTAGGTCCATGGGCATCAAGTACGATAAATTGTTTTACCCTTATCTTCCCCTTTGACATATCTGTGTATAATAAACCAATCAAGTGTCCAGCTGTGATCTCGCAGCATCTTATCTTTCTTTTTTCTTTTTTTTTTTTTTTTCTTTTTTTTTTTGGAGTGGGTGGGGGGTGGCGGGGGCATTTGCAGAATGCCATTTTCAATGCCTTTAGGTCTTTCACGAACGGAATTTATGTAGATCATGATATTTCTAAACAGTAGTGTTGTGTCATACCATGATAAATGGATAATTTTTTAAAAAAAATCATGAGTAAAAACTGAAGTTGGAAAATAATTTATTTTGATTTTATAACATTTGCATCGACTAGAACAGGTTTTTTAAAATTATAGAACATTTATTGATTTACCCCGATTTTGATGTAACATGAATTTCATAAATAAGTTCTTAACCATTTCATTGATGTAGCATTTACGTTTTTCAATTCAAGTTAATATAAATCAAAGTCAAAAGATTTTAAAAGAAAGTTAACCACAGTTTGGATTTAATTGAATATGTAAATAAGAAAAAGTCCTTAAAATTTCAACAGATTGTTTAAATCTTATTTACCTCTAGACAAAGGCAAACAGGGTAAATGTAAAAGTGACAAAAACATAGAGACGAGACATATCACACAAAAAGAAAAAAAACATCAGTAACCGCCTTGGAACAGTCAGACGGCAAAAGGACCGACTGAGGTGCTTAATCCTGGTTTGTGGAGCGCTTCAACCTCGCACTTCCGGAAGGTTTTTCTATCAAACAAACATTGTAAATAAAAATATCCCAAATACATGTATTTCTTTCCTTAGGTCACGATCCTTTAAAACTTTTTTATAGTTTTCTGTTAGTTTTCTGTATTTTTTCAACCATGTTTGTTTAGCTCCAGTAAGAATTATAAATCACATTAGCAACATATATCATGTCACGTCCTGTAACATTGTATTTTACATGTGTACTGTCGATGTAAAATTTTACTTTAATGAAGCAAGTTCAATTTCAGGATAATTGTTGCCACGTACCACTTGTCAACCGGTTATTTTAGTTTTTGAAGAAAAACGGACCAAATGATAGAATTGGATATGCAAGAAGTTATACTTCTGCAGATGAGTTTAAAATTTTTATCGATCATCTCGAATTTTTTAACAAGCACATTAACTTTAACGACCTAGGATTTATTTTGATTCATTTTGTTAACTTATGTATATGATGTCACTCTGTTTTCAACAATCATTTGGTATATACAGGCCTTCATATAAAAGAAACATACATTTTTATTTGTGTTTATGTTATTATACCATATTTCAATGTTTATTATACCATATTTCAATGTTTATTATACCATATTTCAATGTTAATTATACCATGTCTATGTTTATTATACCGTATTTTTATGTTTATTATTCAATATTTGTAAATTCCTGCTCAACTTTTCGTTTGAATGAATCCTTTAACCGCAAATTTTTAAACGCGTACGACAACGGTGGACTTATTTCATACCCGAGATAAAAATAGTCTGGCAACACATAATGATGATGAGGAGGATGGTGAGGAGTGTAATAATAATAATAATAATAATAATAATAATGATAATAATGATAATAATAATTAAACTTATGATAATGTTAATAATGATAGTAATTACAACATTTTATATCAATTAAAGAGGAACTAAAACAAGGCGAGTTACGTAAATTATGACGAAATACCTTTTTTAGAACTATATAATATATTCGTTTTATACAGCTCACCTACGATGTATACATTGTCAACACACCTCACTAAGCTAGATATACATTGTCTATTAACGTATACGGCTCACACGCAGCTACATGTGTATGAAACGTATAATATATACTGTGGAACAGGGCTTGGAATAGACATAATAGGGATATAAAGAAAATTACAAAAAAAAAAACAATCCTCTTTGCTCGGTTGCCAAATGTATGTAATGTACACCTCTAGGCACAGCATTTTATGTATACATTCATTATTATTTAATTGCGCATTATGCAGTCATGCAGTCAATAGCGATTTTATAAAACGTCTACGGGAGCATCTTGATAACCTTTTATTAATTCACATATCTAATTTATTTGAATGCATGGCTTGGTAATATTTTTGTTTACGTATTAAATGGATTTGAATGCATGTTTTGGAGTGATTCCTAATTTGGGAAGGTCCCTCAGAAGACGCGGTGGTTCTACACAGACATTACTTTTGAATCCTTTTCCATCTTAAATGGGATGGGATTTACCGGCATTTTGCCTATACTGTGCAGCGACATTTCTATCATTATAGCATAGGGGCACTTATGAGATGCCCAGGGACTGAACCCGGCCAGTCCATTATACTGACATCGACGAGTCAGGCGTAATGCTGTCAACTTAGCTCCGAGCGTTAGGAGGGAAGCCACTACTACCAGCTTTAAAGTCTTTGGTTTGACCCGGCCGAGGTTTAAACCCACGACCTCCCGATCCGCAAGCCGACGCTCTACCAATTGAGCTATTGCGGCCGGTCTTAAATGTTATATAATGTTAAATGTATCTAATACATGTAAACATATATTACCTTTTCTTTTTGGAATTTAAAGCAACATCTCTGCCCGATCTGATATTTGTTTTAAGTATTGACGATTTAAACACTACCTCAATTAAAGGACCGTGCAAATCCTGAAATCTCGTTTTAAATGTTCATTCTTTACGTAAGTAAGCACGATGGGGGAGTTCTCGTAAGCAATAGATATCGACGTCAGAGAAGAAAACCCAGATATAACGTGATCACAAAAGTAAGTGATCACGCGGTTTTCTTAGGTTTGAAATAGAAAACTAGATAGGAAATACTTGTTGTAATGACGTTAAAATTCCCGCTAAATGTTCATTGTTTCAATTCTATAAATAAGCACAATGGGGATTTCTGCTAAAAATAGACGCTGACGTCAGAGCGGATAATCCGGATGATGATACAACGTAATCTCAAAAGTAAGCAGTTATGTGGTTTTCGTATAAATATCTTACTGTGCTGCGTGGCTCAGATAGGAAATACTTGTTGTAATGACGAGTCGATGTTATGCTTCCCTTTTGACACACATGAAAGGCACCAATAAACGGCATTGCGTTGGATATTTTCAAATAAAAATAATTTATTTGGTTGTTGGAGAACAAATGGCCAAAACTTTCGGATACCACATTTGCTGTGGGGATTTGAATTTACTCCAAGTCTCATTTGAAGATTAAACAGTTTAATCTTATAAGACTCGTAATGGGCAGTGACGAAAGACGCATGCTCACTGGCCGGGGGTCAATCAATTTCTTACTCAATCGAAACACCTCGGATAGTTCACGAATCATCTACTTGATCATAAATGTTTTGTTATCTCAAATGAAAATTGAGGAGCAGTTGCATACGAGATGTGAACAGTAATATTGATAAATGAAAGTTTATAGGATAATCCTATTCACATGTCGCTTTTTTAAGAACTTTTTTGGTGCATTCTTCTTCCGGCAAAAAAAACAACAAACAAACAAATAAAACGGTAGCGATTCTTAAAGTATCACTGCACCAGATACATCCGAGGGACGACTGTTTGGAATGTTTCCTAATGAGCGGTCTTGCTTTGATGCGCAGGCATGGACGCGCTTAAGGTCACACAACCAATATGACTCTGCAAATATTTATTAGACTGCGAAGTTGCGGTATAATTTTATTTGAAAATGTATACCTTCTATATTCACCCTATTATACCTCCTCACGCCGGTTACGTTTCTGAGCCCCGCCGTCTCGAGAAGAACGTGTCTTAAGATAATAATACCAGAAACATTCCTAGGCACTAACGTATGTAGAAAAGAACATGTCTTAAGATAATAATATACAAGAAGCATTCCTAGGCACTAAGGTAAGTATGAACATGACGTACCGCGAATCTATTTACATTTACCTTCAAGATTTAGAAATATTAATAAGACAAAGAAATACACCAAAATCTCTCGTTTTCTGCCATTTGTTTGTGAATGTAACATACACTCAAAATAAATATAAAAATACGTAAATGAATAAAGAAGGTCGATTATCGCATTAGAACTCATATTTTATCAGGGTTATGAAAGTCCACAAAACAAATTTTCCCAATGTGTCAATTTCAGTAAACATTCCATATATAGACATCTCGCTTTAGGGCGTAGCCGATGAATGTGTGTACACGTGCATGCGAGCTTGCGTGCTTTGTATGGTGGCATGCAATAACCTTATGTTTTGTCAGTAATTGTTATCATGGTGTTCTTTCTTTAAAGGTTGAAATATGTAAATTATGTATCCGGTATCCATCCTTCTTGATTGCGCGGATGATAAACGATAGGATGGGCTTACTTATCACCACTTCCTTATTGGAAATATGAAAATAACATATATTTTTAGCGGCTTAACATTATCAGATGATCAAAAAATGTCTTGTTTGTATGTTGTTTGTTAGGCTTCGAATAAGAAGTCATGAATTAATGTTAAATAAGGGAGAAATAGACCAACTGCAACCGTCAATATAACATTGTGCCCGGGACACGAACCACACATTCATGTCAGCGGCTATGCGTCCATACATATAATTGTTTTCGAAAGAAATATGTGTTGTTGTTTTTCTTTCAATGTGATTTGAGACTAAGCAATTTGCATGGTCAATATCGAAAATTATTTATGGCAAAAACAATAGCACAACAACAATACGATTTTGCGCTAATTTTCATATTTTCAATTATTTTAACACCAAAACACGGCTAAGAAACCATAAAATTGTAAAAATTGTACTGACGGCACTTTCCAATCAATGCTAACGCGCTACAAAGATTGACTATTAACATAGATCGATCGATGTTTTCCCTATTGTGGCATAAATTCGAAAAATATGTGAAATGTGAAATATATGGCTTCATTCACGGCACCTGTCGATGGAAGAGCGCGGGCTCAATCAAATGAGATGCAATCTGACGGGATGACATTAATTTTGTATCTAATTGTCTATTTGTATATTAGGTTGTACGTCACACACGGCTAAGTTTATTTTGGCTCCCCTCTATAATTGTTGCAATAACGCATTT
The DNA here is from genome assembly GCA_007844125.1 of Sinonovacula constricta. Classification (NCBI taxonomy): domain Eukaryota; kingdom Metazoa; phylum Mollusca; class Bivalvia; order Cardiida; family Solecurtidae; genus Sinonovacula; species Sinonovacula constricta. The sequence goes on from CM017563.1 coordinate 17,619,505, forward strand.
AAATGTTTTGTTGGTAGAACCAGTGACGCCTTTCAAGCTAGCTAAATAATCGCGTGATTGGCCAGTAGTAAACATGATTGTAGCTATAATTGATCGCCATCACCACCATCATAATATAATTTCATAGTGGCCGTTGTAGAAGAAGATGTAGTAGCAATGAAAGTAGCCGACGCCATAGTAGCAGAGGCAGTAATTGTACAAGTTTATTAAATGTCGTATACGACATTTTGCCTGTATCAAATACATGCAATAATGACGAACCACTGCTTTGTGGGATTTGGGCATAATTTTTGTATAAACACATACTTTAGTCTTCCTACATACGAACTTTAACACTAGCTGAATTGTTAGAACTAATCGCGAAAAAACAGCCATTCTACATGCATATACTTTCAAACGCTTTAAAAAGCTCGATACTGGTCTCTGCTAAAAATAAATATCGACGTCAAAGCGGATTACCCGGATGACTATATAACGGGATCTAAAAGATAGTGGTCACGTGGTTTTCTACGTTTAAAATAGCTATCTCCACAGCGTGGCCCGGATAGGAAATACCTGTTTGCAATGACGAGTGGTGATTTATGCTAGACTGTTCACACAGATCTAAGGCATCATTCAACAACATTTTGACGGACCTTTTCAGGCAACAATGTCTTATTTAAAAGAAATGCTGGTCCAAACTTTCGGATGCTTTGACTGCCTAGCCACTGATCGTGTGGGTTCGAGTCCAGTTCCGGGGCAAAGGACTTAATGTTGGAATGTCTTCAAGGTGGTTCTACCCAGACGTTTGTTTTCCTCCGACAGAACAGCTGGACGTCGCTACAGTGATTATAATTGTTCGTTGCAATGTATTTCAAAAACACCACCACCAACAAAACAATTAATATCTTATTTTTCAAAATAAGCATTTTCAAAAAGCGGCATTTTGTTGCTTTTTAGTTACCATGGACACTAGGATGCCAAAATGTGTGCAAAAATGACTAATATGGTCATTTTTTCATGCGACAAGCTGTGATAAAACAAGCTGTGATAAAACAAGACAGAGTATAGCCAGCAACATATATTTGTATAGAGACTTGACTATGAAAGTATTGAAAAGTTCTTTATTTTAATTTTTACATCAAATAGTAAAAATTTGTGAGGTGGAACATAAAATAGCTGTTTTTGAAATCTGGCTTGCTAATTGCTGTAAAATGTCTTCTTGATAATATTATGCCGAAAAATGCCAACTTCGTATCATTACTAATTAGATTTGGCGGGATTTGTTATTCTGGTAAAATATTTTGTCGTTATTTCCACTTTTCATACTTTATAGACACCTTCTTTTCAGACATTGAGCTGTTTGTACTTGTGTTATTCGATGCAGTAAATAACTTACCTGTCCACAGAACTCTGTGGCAAAGCCCAGGAACTCCGAAGATGTGTTGTCCGCCATTGCTGGGCTGTAGTTCCGGTTTTGTACACTGGCCTCCATTTCGTAACTTTCCAGAGCAGGAGTAGCGTCTGTGCATGAAAAGGACAAACATGAGTCAAACTAAATACAGATCGTTCTTTGAAATAAAAAGTGGTAATGAGCATTAATTACCGTTATTCTTATTTTCTCAAAACGAGAGAAAGCAACTTTCGAATGACAACATCTTCGCATACAAGTATATGCTCTCCTTCAAAAGTACTTATCAGGCAGCTGAAGTAAAAGCAAGAATATTC